>JAZKJV010011062.1:472500-488655 GCA_037367405.1 Ottelia alismoides
TTTAGCAGAGAATGGATGGTTGGCCGAAAAGTTCAGCATAAGACATAAGTGGCTTGATATATACATGAGGGATAATTTTTTTGCAGGAATGCGGAGCACCCAACGCAGCGAGAGTATGAATGCTTTTCTCCAAAGCCACATAACTAAGCAAAATTCACTACTTGAATTCATCTTCAGATTTCAGACATCACTTCAGGGACTTAGAGAACGCGACAACGACTTGGATAATGATTCAGATCAGAAGAGACCAATTACGGACACCACATGGAAGATGGAAGATCAATTATGGCAGGTATATACAAAGACTATGTTGTATGTCGTTCGTAAGCAGCTAAAGAAAGGTATTGAGATGAATGTTGTAATATCTGAGAGCTCCAGCTGCAGAATAATCTATAATGTCAACAAGATTGGTCGATCTGAAAAAAGCAGGGAGGTTTCATTTTATACAGACTCAAATCTATTTGTTTGTTCTTGTGGCAAGATGGAATACGAAGGTATACCTTGTCGACACTTGTTTGCTGTTTTTAAGACAAGAAATTTTGAGATTCTGGATAGTGGATACATATTAGAAAGATGGACAAAGAGTGTTAAGAAATCTGGAAATTATCCACTCTACAATCGCAATGTTCAAATTGAAAGGGCTGGTGAGTTGAATAGATTATGCTCCAATGTTGTTGCTTTATCAGTTGATGATTCTTCTTCATTCGATCTTACTCAAAAGAAACTTAAAAGTCTTATTTCACAACTCCAAAATATTAGCTTATCACAGTCAAATAATTTAAATGATAACAACTCTAGCCAGATAAATTCTAGTGCCAATGCTCCAATTATACGTGAACCCAACACTGCGAGAACGAAAGGAAGTGGTCGTGGTGGAAGACCTAAGGGCAGTGGTAATCGGCAAAGGCCAACAAATGAACTCAGGAGAAACAAAGGGAGGCAATGCAAATCATGTGGCAAGTTCAATGTTGGTCACGACTCTCGCAACTGTCCTTCAAACAAGTTGCAAACTTCTAACAGGTGATTATTTATATGTTTCAATTAGTTAGTATTTAGTTAATATAATCTTCATTAATAAGCTGATTTATATGTTTAATGATATTCTTCTCAGTGATTCATCAATGAGCTCCGGAGACACTGATTCCTAACATTATATTTGTAGTCTACTGGTTTTTGACAGGAATCTAATAAGGTACTTTGTATTATATATTATTTTTTCATTTCATTTAAATTTTCAAAAGTATACTTGGTCAGATTTGATGTTATTCTCATAGAATTGTTGTTGTTTTTTTCAGGAATTGCTTAAAATTCTCAAGAGGATTCATTAAATTCCATGAAGATACTGTTATCAGCAAACTGCAGCTATATTCAGCTACAATGAGCAAACATAGATTGTTTTTATAGGACATTTACAATGTTTACAATGAAAACAATGTATTCAAATTTTGAACTTTTACTGTATAAAACAGTGTTTAGTTTTTAATGTTTGTTTTGTTCGCATTCAACTATTTTCTATATATTCTGTTCATGTGCTTGTTTTTCCAATCAATGTATATCATGCCTGAAAGTTTTGTGTATTGGTTTTTTGACAGGAATCTAATAAGGTACTTTGTATTCAAATTTCGAATCATATTCTGTACATGTGCTTGTTTTTCCAATTCTGTATATGTACTTTGTATTCAACAACACCTCTTCGTCTGAAATTATTTTGTCCTTCTAATGATTTACTTTTAAAAAAGAATAACATTTAGATCTATGGTTATTCTAAAAAGGTTATATTTCACAATGATATAACATTACTGTATGAATCATTTCAACATTCATATATAACTTAAATATTGCACAATGGTATAAACTATCAACATCATTTAATCACCTGAACTTAGTGGTCCTTCCACTGATTTACTGTAAAAAATGTATAACGTATAGATGTATTGTTATCTTAACATTTTATAATTCACAATTATTTAACATTGTAATATATCTTAATGATATATACTTCTTCAGATTACAAACATTGTCATTTCCCTCAATCTCAAATTCATTACAAATGCATAAAGCAATAACCATTTTCATCATAAAGGTAAAAAATGGCCCAAAATATACAATCAGTTCTACATGCTAACTTTTGAATCAAAAATATATAGAGTAACATTGTTTCTATCCATTGTCCAACTACTGATAACACGTAACTAATGTATCATAAAAAACTAAGTTAAGGTTCTGCATCATTTGAAACTGGAATTTTCCACCCTGCTAGTTCGCAAAAGTTGGCAAGCAATTTCTGCTCTGAATCGCGCGATGTCGTCGTAACTGAAGTTTAATGCTTTTCCTTCGCATAAGTACTCGACCATCTTCATGACATAGATTCCACAGTCCAAGCTTTGTGGTGGTTGCTGAGGGCAGTCTTCAACAAATATTAGACCCCAATTGAAAACGCTATCTCCCAAGTGTGTTGTGCTGAAGTATTCTTTGATCCATCCCATCTGAAATTAAGATTGTAGTTAGATAAGTAAATTAATAGAATGATATAATATAAATTTAAGATCTATTTAAATTTTCAATACCCATTTGTAAATATCCTTCTTGTGGAATTTGTTGCCTTTCATTGAGTTGTAAGAGTAAAAATTCTTTGTTTCCAAATCTGTAACAAGCAAGTGCCAATGATTCCTTGTATGAATGACCGTGAATACTTTTGATAAGCCAATAAGATCATCAGGGTCATCATATAATTTCTCCAAGTTGTTGAACTCTTCGTCTGCTCCAGCTTCAACATTATTGATGAAGAATTGCTGTGCATTTTTAGATGTAATATGTTAGTTTGCATCATATTTGTTTATACCTTTATATATTAATTTTTTCACTGACTTACCATTTTGTAAATCGAAGTGAATATGAATGGAATTATGCCTTCGTCTTTACGGTGATTATGACAAACAATTTCCATATACATCTCGATTATCTACAAAGGTTCAGACATTTGTTTAAATATTTGTCTTAGTCATAATTACAGTTGTTCATTATATCATTATTTGTAATAGAGAACAGCTATAAACATACCGAGTCTTCAATCATTTTCTCGTACAAGAAGTTATGTATTTCTCTCCCTTTGCAGTAACTCTTGTACGGCGAATGATAAGTTGCATTTAACCTGCAATTATATGGTTAACCAATAGTTTATTAACATATATTAATCATTGAAGCAGTAGTAAGATAATTAAAGAATTGTACTTGTCAGCTGGATCTCTCAGGAAACTCTGAATTATTTCCCTCTCTTCAGATGTTATGAATTCGTATCCTATGAAATCCGTCAGAGCGTCGCAAAGATACTGCACAGAAAAATTTTTAACGTTATATAAATATATTATATAGTTTCTTAGTTAATTTCTTACCTCTGATTCCAAGTCAGCATGATCATGAAGTTCTGACGTCTTTGATGAATTCTTTGATGACTTCTTTGTCGATTTATTCTTCAGATCATTGTTCTTAATTTGATCCTTGTTTGCAGTTTCTATTCTTGTTCTCGTTGCCTCTCTCCTTTCCTTGACTCTTTTTGCTAGAGAGCTTGGATTTACTTGTGTCTTTTCCCTCTTCCTTTTGGTTGGTGTTTCACTAATCAGTGAACATGATGTTTTCCTTTCTTCATTAAACTCAAGGTCAAATGAAGGTATATCCATTGCATTCTCAACATCATTGTTCGGCAACTCTTCGTGAACCATCTCGAATCTTTCCTCAACCATTTTATTAGTTCCAGTTTTTTCCTCATTTCCATCTTTTCCTTCAAAAGATATGTCAGCTTGTTCTTTTTCAAGCATATCTTTCTCTGTGTTTTTTTTACACGTATCCTTATCATCCCTACCTTGTTGATAACATGTCTCAATCATGCTTCCAGTAACTGTAATGCTTGAAACATGCTTTTCAACATTTCTACCAATGGTTCACTAAGTGCTGATTCTACATGATTCACCAACTTCATGATTTCTTCTTTAAGCTCTTTATTTTCCATCTTCAAATTCATGATCTCAGTCTCATACCGAACAATCATACCGTCATTGTCTGTGTTTTTTGAATCCCCTCTAAGATGCACAATCAGATTTCTTAACTCTGTTACTTCTATTTTCAAAGATTCACACTGATAGCATTTTTTTGTTGAAATTTTCTTTTCATTCTCAGTTTCTTTACCATCATCACTCACTATTGCATGAAACACACCCTTCTTGAAACGCCCTCTCTTCAGTGGACCATCTAATGGAACTGGGATGACCTCTTCAATTATTATTTCTGGTCTCCTCACAGAAAAGCCACTTAAGAGGAACTTCTCATAAGGGAAGACATACTCATCAGGTGCTATCTTCACTATCTCATTCTTTGTTGGATGAATGTTGGGCAAGATCTGGTTTAAATCAATAAAGTTCAGTTTATTAACAGTTCATTAAACAATTCATTCTAAAGCATTGCATAGTATCTACATATTAATTCATTTATTAGAATTTTAATTTATCTCTTTACGATAGGACCTAATAATTTTATGTAATATAAATACCTGGTCATTGCTTAATGAAACCAATCTTCTTGACAGCCCTTTTATTGTTCCACTCCACTTCCTAATTCTTGGTCTCAAATCGCGACTCACAACTAGCTCTTTGCAACAGTATTCAAGCATCCACACCTGAAAATAATTCAATCTTAGAACAATATTTAATAAATCTTTTATAACGTAAATCTAAGAAATAGCTTACGTATAAACAAGCTAACGCATCCTGTAAGATAGCCCAGTGTTATGCGTGCTGCTCCATTTCTTCGCTGTTGAATCCTATGAAAGACATCGTCCATATTTGACAATATCATCCTAGCAACAGCATCTGACCAGTTGAAGTATCTTGTGTCCTCTAATGACTCAACATAGTGAAGCAATTCCTTTAGAAAGAATACGCACAATCTGGAAAAAGGAACGTGGCAAACATGAACAAAATCAAACATGCAACATATATGGTCACAGAGTTATCATCATCCCGATCATAGTACTCAATCAACACGTGAATCAGCTTCCTCCTGTTGAAAACCATGCCATTGTCAAATAGCTCAGTTGATATCAAACTTTTCCAAGGCATATGCTTCCCCTAAATGTAACTGGAAATCCTGTACTTGGTAAACCAAGTATGATACCAACATCATCATCGCTGAATGTCACAACCTTATTTCCAAATCGGAAATCCCTCCCTCCTTGGTATTTCTCCACCAGCCATTGCAAATTTTTCCTCTCTATATCAATATTTCCTATGTTGATAAGTCTTGAAAAAGCCGTCTTTGATATAAGAGATTGTTGTTTTGGAGTAGGTCTGTGCCCATCTATGTAATGGACGAAATGTTCTATGAAACATCTATGTTCCACGTAGCCTTTGCCTGAATTAAAAATTTATATTCAAATATGTATTATAACAAATATATGATTCAAATTCAAAATAAATATTATAGAATTTAATCCATACTTCCGTATTTCTGAAACATCTCTTCTTCTCTACAATGTTCGGAGTCTTGTGTGGTCTTCATATTCAATTCATCTCGTGTGTGATTCATCTCTGAAATTTAATTATAATAGTAACAAGTTTCAATTATTTTAAAATAAAAAAGATCAACGGGAAATCGAATAAATCGAATGTTTATGTTCTTTAAGTACCTCTCTGTTTCTTCAAAGAATGATCATTCACATTTTTTCCTTCAGGTGATCTATTGGATATAGGTAACTCAGCATTTGATCCAATGTCAAAATCCTCATAGTCGGATTCAGACGAAGATATCTCTAACCTGCATCAAAACGATTAATATTTTATTCTTAAATTACTTATAATTTTATCTAAGGTTATATGTTGAATGTATTTACATTTAACATGCATTATTCTCTAACAATCATTCTTAACGCTTCCCAGAAATCAATAATCAAATTCTTCCATCATAATATTCCAATTTTATCAAATTATTACTGTTTCAACGTAATGTAAGACAACAGAAAGATATTACTTTGCTCATTATTTTGGTAAAATCAACTTATAGATGACCTAATAATGAGATATCCATGTAAACTTCTATAATACCTTCATAAATCATGTTTTCCCCCAAATTTTTTATTACGAAACCATACTGAAACCCTAAAAAATAAAAAATCTAATGTACTGTCCAAAGTTTAAATCATTACCTTCTCCGCATCATCCTCCTACCAGCAATGCGAGAGGCGGAATCCTTCCCCTCTTGACTCACCGCCGCAGTCGTATCCTTCCTTCTGCTCATCCTCTTTCGTCTGATTCGCTCGACAGACCTAATCGATGTTTGGCCTCCTCTAGCCACAACCGTCTCTCGCTTATTTGGGCGGAAATGTCGGAGCAGAATGAGAGCTCCCTTTACGGAAGTAATTTATTACTTTCCATGTTTTTATTATAATAATAGTCAGCCGTCGATACATTATCTTAATTAGCTAATCAGTGCTTTCCATTTTAATATGGATTTGAATTTTATATATGTAAAGTCGGAACATGTAATAGGAATTGTAATTTACAATGCAAGAAATTTTTGTAATTATCTATAAGATATTTCAAAACATCTTCACATATTCGTAAAATTCGAACGACATTTATTAAAAATAATGAGAATTTAATAATTAACAAGAAATTAAATTCAAATTTTATATTTTTATTATTAATTTGAAAAAGCATAGAATACTTTGTTGAGGCCATCATCTTTTAAATAAATACGATTAAATTTTAAATTTAAGTAGTATATGTTATTTCGTTTCATATCATAGTTTTTGTATTATTATACATAACAATTTCAAATTATTTCACTTTTTTTAAATTATCAACTAACTTTTTCATATTATGTTAATAAATTTTACCATCTAAAACATAGTTTCATTGTTCAAAAAAGCAAATTGGTCGTATAAAACATCGTTTTCATAAGGATTGGAATTTTTATTTAACTAATCCTCATGTTTGCTTTTAAAACCAACAAAATATGCTCAACTTTATTTATATTTAGTATCTTCATTTCAAAAAAGTATCGTAAAATATCAATTTGTTAAAGTGTTATTCAAATAAAAATCTCTAAAAAATTTATTTTTTTTAATTTTGTTGACAATCAATATATAAATTAGAGCTTCTTGCGTCTATTTTTAATAATTTTGTTTTCCCAATTTTGTAGATCCGCCCTTTTCCCTCACTGCCGCCTTTTTAAAAAATAAAAATGTTAACAAAATTTTGTAATTATAATGGTTTTTATTTCAAAAAAAGCTCATACAATAGCAACTTGTTAAAGTACTATTCAATAAACTATATCAAAAAAGTAATATTTTTTTAACTATTTTGAAAGTGGCTATATACATTAGAAGTCCTGGCGTCTATTATTAAGAAAGTAGGTTTTGCCTAATTTGTACTTCCGGCTTTTTCTCTACTGTCCCATTAAAATCGCACGTTTGTTTTCTAATAGAAATGTTATTTCGTCAAAACCATTTCATATAACGATAGTGGTATTGATCCGGACCTTCCGATCTTAATCCAACCGTAGTAATTGATGGCTCTCTATAATCACTATGAGACCCCACCTCATTTGAAAGGGTCCATATATATATATATATATATATATATATATATATATATATATATATATATAGAGAGAGAGAGAGAGAGAGAGAGAGAGAGAGAGAGAGAGAGGTGATCCTATGAGAGCCCCTATTTATGAGAGCATGAGAGGAGTTGATGTGAGCCGTTGGATGTTAAGTGACAGCTAACGATGGAGATGATTTCCGAATCTCGTTAGTCCCTCACCTCCTTTCTTCCCTCTCACTTGTGCCCTAAAAATCCGATGTTCGCACACCATCCCCCCGTCAACACAGCACCGCCCGTTCCCCATGGAGGATGCACGAAGGGATGCTGTGCACATCACCTGATGTCCCTCGTCGAGGCTGCGCTTGGAGACGTCGAGCACATCACCTACGATTCCTCACGGAGGAGGCGCGAAGGGAATGACGGGCGTTCCCTTTCTTGGCCCCCTTCTTCTGTCCTGGCTTATGTCTAGCAGCAACGACAATGGGATCTCATATGTTGTTGAAGCAATTTTGACCCCTGTTTTGAGTTTTCCATGTACTCTAATTTGTTCTGAGATTTACCTAAAAGAAATGCTGATATTTTGTTGTTGTGATGACCATGTTAATACCATCGGACGTGTTCCTCGTAGTGGATTTTTTTCTATCCTGAAATTTTTTATAGTTTTGATTAAAAAGGAGAGACCTCGTGTTGCATATTATGCAGATTACTTCGACTTTTTTCATCTATCTTTGTTCCTCTCACTTGTATTCTTACATGTTATTGGGCATCAATCTATGAATGATGACTCGGTAAAATTTAGAGGATATGAAGGTGGCAAATTTTATCAGAATGCAAGTCATTTACATGTTTAACATGCTGAAATCGAGCCAGTCCTGATATGCACTTAACACAAATTGTGGTTGCTCAAATTTTTTTGACACATATCGAATCCCCACAAATTACCATTTCTTAGAGGAAAAAGACGCACACACCTTAAAAAAATGGACAGCCGTAAACTTTTCTATTAGAAAATCAAGCAAATCATTTATTTTTCATGTAAAAGGAAACAAGTAAAATTGAACATATGCACGCACACATAGCGACATGAGCCTCTTATTCCATCTTATATACACAATATCATGCAATCATGCTTCTGAAAGTCCAACCAATCCATAAGGTTGTAAGTGTTTGTGGCAATATATAACCTTGCATGTCAGCCCCCTCCCTTGCTGCATAGGTCGAGTTGACCATCCTGTCGATTAGGGATGTTGAGGATTGCATGTAATCGAGCGATATCTGTTGAGGATTGCCCTTGTCGGCATCGACACTCGAGATGAACTGAATTAAAACTGCCAGATATTGCACCTAGACAGAGCATAGTCCCCTCGCAGACAACCCTCGTAGACAAAGTTTAAAAACAATCAATGACTCCGTAGGATAATTTAAAAACTGATTACTGACATAAAAAGATCAAAATTTTTTAATCCAGTTTTAATTTTGATTTAAGCTTCTGTTTTGCCACTAAGATAGCGCAAACTACTGGATATTCAGATGTTTTACCACTAACATTCAAATTTTAATTTTGATTTTTGATCCTTTACGGACAATGAATAGTCCCCCTCTATCGTCCGCCTCTCCTGGGTTCACTTTCTACTCGGCCTTAATAAGATAGTTGGGGGAAATGAAGGAGAAGTCCACGCAGCAGACCGAGGCCCTGTGTGCGTCGTGCCACCTACGAATAATAGGTAGACCCACCCCAAGCAGATTCTATGAGCCGCGTAAGAGGTGAAGATTAAGATCTCGGATTCTCACACCCTCTATACTTCCGCCTCTTTTCCTGTCAAAAATGATAAGATAATGCAAGTGTACGACAGTAACAGCTTCACGGCTAGTGCTACTTATATTGACGCAAGGGACTAGAATCTAGTAGCCGACTCGACCGACAGGATGAGGTACGCCAGCTAAGACCATAGACTTGATCGTCTACGCAGACACTCAAATAAATTTTCAATACGTTTTTCCATTACTTAAGGAGTTGCATTTTCTTAAAAGCTCTGAAATATGATCAACTTATAGATTATGGATTCTGAATTAATAGCCACAAGAAAATATATTATACATATGGCAGAATAGGAATGCTATTCTAATCTAATAAACAAGGATCGTGAATGTGCTTTTTGATCTGTTATACATTCAAATTGGAACGATTCTTTCTTTAATACAAGATTACTGTGCATATAGAAAAAGCCAACATCGTAAAGGGCCACACATCCAAAAAAACCATCATTTCACAAATGATGTAATACATATGAAAGAATACTAAGTGAGAGGAAAGAGAGGTATATGAACTAATTGAAAGAATCTACCTCAATTTTAATCAAACTACAAAAAAATTTCAGGATAGAAAAAATACTCCACGAGGAACACGTCTGTGGTCATCGCACCAACAAAATATCAGCATTTCTTTTAGGTAAATCTCAGAACAAATTAGAGTACATGGAAAACTCAAAACAGGGGTCAAAATTGCTTCAACAACATATGAGATCCCATTGTCGTTGCTAGACATAAGCCTGGACAGAAGAAGGGGGCCAAGAAAGGGAACACCCGTCATTCCCTTCGCGCCTCCTCCGTGAGGAATCGTAGGTGATGTGCTCGACGTCTCCAAGCGCAGCCTCGACGAGGGACATCAGGTGATGTGCACAGCATCCCCTTCGTGCATCCTCCACGGGGAACGTGCGGTGCTGTGTTGACGGGGGGATGGTGTGCGAACATCGGATTTTTAGGGCACAAGTGAGAGGGAAGAAAGGAGGTGAGGGACTAACGAGATTCGTAAATCATCTCCACCGTTAGCTGTCACTTAACATCCAACGGCTCACATCAACTCCTCTCATGCTCTCATAAATAGGGGCTCTCATAGGATCACTCCTCTCTCTCTCTCTCTCTCTCTCTATATATATATATATATATATATATATATATATATATATAGGAGTGATCCTATTAGATCAAAAAATGTGAGGGCATGAGAGCTTGCATTCTGGACCACATGATCTGTTTTCTCTCTCCTGATCTTCTCTCTCCTAGTTGGATCATGTGGTCCAGAATGCATGCTCTGATGCTCTCACAAGTTTTGGCTCTCACAGGATCACTCATATATATATATATATATATATATAGAGAGAGAGAGAGAGAGAGAGAGAGAGAGAGAGAGAGAGAGGTAAATGGGGCTGCCCACAAGGTGTAGCCAACTTAGCTACTCCCACCCCAATTTTCCCCTCATTTTTTTTATTTTTTTGGAAAATAAAAATTCGTATATTCATCATTATATCCCTCTCACATTCTATTAAAATTTCGTCAGAAACAGAGACTTTTACGGCCTCCATCCAAACATGGTCGATTTAAAAAATCCTGCGACCATTAAAAAAATGACGTCTGGATGGATAAATGGAGATGCCCCATGGAGTAGCCAACTTGGCTACTCCCACTCCATTTTACCCTCATTTTTTTGGAAAATAAAAATTTATATATTCATCATTATAACCCTCCCACATTCTAATAAAATTTCGTCAGAAACAGAGACTCCTAGGCCCTCCATCCAGGTGTCATTTTTTTAACGGTCGCAGGATTTTTTAAATCGACCATGTTTGGATGGAGGCTTGTAGGAGTCTCTGTTTCTGACGAAATTTTAATATAATGTGAGAGAGATATAATGATGAATATACAAATTTTATTTTCCAAAAAAATAAAAAAATGAGGGAAAAATAGGGGTGGGAGTAGCCAAGTTGGCTACTCCTTGGGGGCAGCCCCATTTACCTCATATATATATATAGGATTTAATAGGGCTGCCCCCTGGGGGCAGCCAACATGGCCGCCCCGGCCCCTATTTCGACGTTATTTATTTTTTTTTTGAAAAATAAAACTATGTATATTCATCGCTATATCCCTCCTATATGCCTTTCGAATTTCGTTAGAAACAGAGACTCCTACGGCCTCCATCGAGAAGGTGTCGATTTAAAAAATCATGTTACCGTTAAAAAATGACTGTCTGGATGGAGGCCGTAGGAGTATCTGTTTCCGACGAAATTCGAATGCCATGTAGGAGGAATATAGGGATGAATATACATGACGACATTTTTGGGAAAAAAATAAAAAAAGCGTCGAAAATGGCGCGAGGGAAGCCCCATTAACCTCATAATATATATATATATATATATATGGTTAAAATGGGGCCTGCCCCCAGGGAATAGCCAACTTGGCTACTCCCACCCCTATTTTTCCCTAATTTTTTTTATTTTTTGGAAAATAAAAATTTGTATATTCATCATTATATCCCTCTCACATTCTATTAAAATTTCGTCAGAAACAGAGACTCCTAAGCCCTCCATCAAGACGTCATTTTTTTAACGGTCGCAGGATTTTTTAAATCGACCATGTTTAGATGGAGGCCATAGGAGTCTCTGTTTGTGACGAAATTCTAATAGAATGTGAGAGGGATATAATGATGAATATACAAATTTTTATTTTCCAAAAAAATGAGGGAAAAATAGGGGTGGGAGTAGCCAAGTTGGCTACTCCCTGGGGGCAGCCCCATTTTACCCTAATATATATATATATATATATATATATATATATATATATATATATATATATATATATATATATATATATGGGTTCAATGTGTCTGCCCCCAAGGGGCAGCACATGGCTGCCCCTACCTTATTTTCGTAATTTTTTTATTTTTTTTGAAAAATATCACCATGTTTATTCATCCCTATATCCCTCCTATATATCATTCGAATTTCGTCAGAAAATAGAGACTCCTACGGCCTCCATCCAGACAGTCATTTTTTAATGGTAACAGGATTTTTTAAATCGACACCATCTCGATGGAGGTCGTAGGAGTCTCCGTTTCTAACGAAATTCGAATGGCATGTAGGAGGGATATAGAGATGAATATACATGGTGATATTTTTCAAAAAAAATAAAAAAATTTGACGAAAATTCGGCGGGGGCAGCCATGTTTGGCTGCCCGCAAGGGGCAGTCCCATTTTTTCCTATATATATATATATATATATTATATATGAGATAAATGGGGGCTGCCCCCAGGGAGTAGCCAACTTGGCTACTCCCACCCCTATTTTTCCCTCATTTTTTTTATTTTTTTGGAAAATAAACATTTGCATATTCATAATTATATCCCCTCTCACATTCTATTAAAATTTCGTCAGAAACAGAGGCTCCTACGGCCTCCATTCAAACATGGTCGATTTAAAAAAATCCTGCAACCGTTTAAAAATGATGTCTAGATGGAGGGCTTAGGAGTCTCTGTTTCTGACGAAATTTTAATAGAATGTGAGAGGGATATAATGATGAATATACAAATTTTTATTTTCCAAAAAACTAAAAAATGAGGGGAAAATAGGGGTGGGAGTAGTTAAGTTGGCTAGTCTCTGGGGGCAGCCCCATTTTACCATATATATATATATATATATATATAGGACATGGCTGCCCCCGCCCCATTTTTCGGCGTTTTTTTTTTATTTTTTTTGAAAAATAAAACCTGTATATTCATCCATATATCCCTCCTACATGCCATTCGAATTTCATCAGAAACAGAGACTCCTACGGCCTCCATCTCGATGGTATCGATTTAAAAAAATCATGTTACCGTTAAAAAATTACTGTCCGGATGGAGGCCGTAGGAGTCTCTGTTTCTGACGAAATTCGAATGGTATATAGGAGGGATATAGGGATGAATGTAAATGGTGTTATTTTTCAAAAAAAAATAAAAAAATTTGCCCAAATAAGGCGGGGGCAGCCATGTTGGCTGCCCCTAGGGGGCAGCCACATATGACCCATATATATATATATATATATATATATATATATATATATATATATATATATATATATATTATATATAATGTTGATGGGGCTGCCCCCTTGGTGCAGTCAACATGGCACCATTTTCGGTGTCTTCTAATTTTTTTTCAAAAAATATCGCCATCAATATTCATCCCTATATCCCTCCTATATGCCATTCGAATTTCATCAGAAACAGAGACTCCTACGGCCTCCATCAAGTAAATCATTTTTGAACAGTAATAGGATTTTTTAAATTGACACCATCTCGATGGAAGCCGTAAGAGTCTTTGTTTCTGACGAAATTTGAATGATATATATGAGGGATATAGAGATCAATATACATAGAAATACTTTTCAAAAAAATAAAAAAACGCTGAAATAAAGTGGCGGGACATCCATGGTTAGTTGCCCCCAAGGGGAAGCCGCATTAAATCTTATATATAATGCTTGATAATTAGGAAAATACAAGGCATTGTGGAATAATAAAAGATAACTAATAGGGAGGAGCTAGGTTGCACGGAGAGGATGTTTTAAATTATAAAATGTCTCATGGGGAAATTTCCGAAAATAGAGTTGATAAGAAGACCTATTATAGCTAATTATATCCATATAAAGCCCAACAGTCGTATCGAAGCTCAATTCCTGATGGTACACCAATTAGCAATAATTATAAGGCACTGAAAGGAGAATTGAAATTCAAAATAAATAAAGATAGAGAAAAAAGATAGAAGAAAATAGCCTGGGTGAGTTAGACAAACGATATTTGTATATTAAAGAGATACAGTAAACCCGCCACTACTTGATGATCGACTATCACAAAATTTTTCAGGTTTTCGAATCTCATTGATCTTGTGCACACGGATTCTCTCTCTGTCTCTCTCAAATTTGTAATTAAAATAGATTTGTTAGCCAGATTTCTCAGTATGTTTACATCACTGACACTAGCATTTCATATATTAGTTTATATCCCATATCTATACAATGTCTCTTATAAAACTTATTAATCAAATTCTACGGGCTGTCGTGTTCACTCACAAGGCGAGGGCACAATCGCTAACTTAACCCACAATTAAGAATCAAACAATGAATGCAAATGTGAAGTCAAAATTTATTATAAACCCTATGAATAAATATGTATAACACAAGTACGAGTAGGGTGTCGAATATAGGGAACAAACTAGTGTAGCAGGTATTATTATTTATTACTAACTATTAAATGTAGGGATTTTTACATGGCAGGACCCTATAATCTTTGTCAATTACCTCTACGACCTTTGAAACATCATAATTCCTCCTTAGACCCCGTAAACTTGCTAATTCTTACCCTATAAATCCTGTGGTTAACCCCCGTCCATTTACCCGTTAAAACTAACCAAATTCCATTACATTCTTTTATATTATACCTATTTTATTATCGAATTTACATCAATTGCAACTGCCTCCCACCCTCCACCTCCAGCTGAACACGACGGCCCCCTCCTCCGGTCTGCTGCTGCCACTGCTCGAAGCCCCTCCCCCCGCTGCTCGAAGCCTGCGCCCACCACCTCCCCCTGCTCGAAGCTCACGTCCCCTCCCCCGTCGACTGGCCTCCCCTACGCGAGCGACCCCCCTGCCGATGCTCGAAAACCCCTCCTCGGCACACCCTCGCGACTCCCTCCTCGTGTTTGTCCTCCATCTCCAGTTTGGTCGCAGCAACACATCCCCTGGCCATGACCCTCCAGCCGCTCAAAGCCCCCCCCCCCCCCCCCCCCCCGCGCGACGCCCCCACCCCGCGTCGCTCAAATCCCACCTCCCCAGCAACTCTACGTCGCTCGAAGCCCCCCCGCACCATCGCGACCCCCCCTTCCCCGCGAGGCTAGATGCCCCCTCCCCGACATCCCCGCACTGCTCAAAGCCTCCTCGCAACCAACACCCGTCTCCCCTGCTTTGAAGCCCCCCGCTCCTCACGACGCCTCCTCCCCCCACTTGCCCCGCGCTCGAAGCCCCCTCCCCGGTGCCCCACGCCGCTCAAATCCTCCCCGCAACCCCCCTCCGCCCCCCCACGTGGCGCGCACTAGAAGCCTCCCCGCACCCCCTTTGTGCGCTGGAAGCCTCCCCGCACCCCCCTCTGCACGGCCAAGCTGGAAGCTCCCCTCCCCTGCACCCTCGCATCGTCGCCTCCCTCCAGCTCTGTCCCCTCTTGCCAACCTCCTCCCCTCCACGTACCTACTCCACCCCCCCAACAACCCGTCACCTGGAAGCCCACCTCCATCCCAGGTCGAGCCGCAGCGCCACGTTCCCTCCCGCACCTCCTCCAGTCCAGGCCAGTGCTCTCGTTGAGGGAGGAGAGATGGAAGCTGGGATTTTTTCCTTTTCTTGGTTAATTCTAACTGTACGATCACGGATTGGTTAGATTAACTCGTTTTTAACCCAAGCAAGTTAGCTCTACATGTGTCAATTTAATGGTAGGATTCGTGGGGTAAGACGGAGCAAGTTTACATGGTCGACAAAGGAATTACGATGTTTTGAAGGTCGTAGACGTAATTGACAAAGATTATAGGGTCTGACGGGTAAAAATCCCTTAAATGTATGTATATATATACTAAGGTGTACACTATTCTCTTATTTTTTTGTTTTTAATTATTTATATTCTTTTATTTATACACTTTCAAATTTTAGTTTTTAATTTTTTAATTTTTTAATTTTTATTTATAATTTGTTTTTCTTTTTAATATA